>OU342746.1:105803005-105824086 GCA_910589775.1 Avena eriantha | reverse complement strand
TTTCGATGACAGTGGTGGAAATATATGTGGTTTGTGAAAAGAACACACATGCAATGACTCTGGTGGATCCATATGTGGTTTGTGAAAATAACAGACATGCAATGACACTAGTGGATCCATATGTGGTTTATGAAAAGAACACAAATCTAGTGACTCTACCTGTGGTTTATTAAAATAACACACATGCAATGACACTAGGGGCTCCATATGTGGTTTATGAGAACACACATGCAATCACACTGGTGGATCCATATGTGGTTTGTGAAAAGAACACACATGCAATGACTCTGGTGGATCCATATGTGGTTTGTGAAAAGAACAGACATGCAATGACACTGGTGGATCCATGTGATTTGTGAAAAGAACAGGCATGCAATGACTCTAGCTGTGGTTAATGAAAGGAACACATATTTCAATGACACTGGTGGATCAATATGTGGTTTGTGGAAAGAACACACATGCAATGACAATGGTGGATCCATATGTGGTTTATGAAGAGAACATACATCAAGTGACTATAGCTATAGTTTATTAAAAGAACACACATGCAATGACACTGGTGTATCCTTGTCGTCTATGAAAAGAACAGACATGCCATGACACTAGTGGATCCATATGTGGTTTGTGAAAAGATCAGACATGCAATTACTCTAGCTATGGTCTATGAAAAGAACAGACATGCAATAACACAGGTGGATCCATATGTGGTTTGTGAAGAGATCAGACATGCAATGACACTCGTGGACCCATATGTGGGTTGTGAAAAGAACACACATGTAATGACTCCGATGGATCCATATGTGGTTAGTGAAAAGAATAGACATGCAATGACACTGGTGGATCCATATATGGTTTATGAAAAGAACACACATCTAGTGACACTTGTGGATCCATATGTGGTTTGTGAAAAGAACACACTTGAAATGACTCTAGATGTGGTTAATGAAAAGAACACACATGCAATAACAATAGGGGATCCAAATGTGGTTTATGAGAAGAACACAAATGCAATGACACTGGTGGATGCATATGTGGTTTGTGAAAAGAACACACATGCAATGACTCTGGTGGATCCATATGTGGTTTGTGAAAAGAACATACATGCAATTACTCTAGATGTGGTCTATGAAAAGAACAGACATGCAATGAAACTGGTGAATCCATTTGTGGTTTGTGAAGAGATCAGACATGCAATGACTCTAGTGGATCCATATGTGTTTTATGAAAAGAACACACATGGAATGACACTGGTGGATCCATATGTGGTTTGTGAAAAGAACACACATGCAATGACTCTGGTGGATCCATATGTGGTTTATGAAGAGAACACACATCCAGTGACTATAGTTGTGGTTTATTAAAAGAACACACATGCAATGACACTGGTGGATCCATGTGGTTTGTGAAAAGAATAAGCATGCAATGACTCTAGCTGTGGTTAATGAAAAGAACACACATTTCAATGACACTGGTGGATCCATATGTGATTTGTGAAAATTACACACATGCAATGACTCTGGAGGATCCATAGGTGGTTTCTGAAAAGAACAGACATGCAATGACTCTAGCTGTGGTTAATGAAAAGAACACACATTTCAATGACACTGGTGGATCCATATGTGGTTTGTGAGAATAACACACATGCAATGACACTGGTGGATCCATATGTGGTTGTGTAAAGAACACACATGCAATGACTCTTTTGGATCCGTATGTGGTTTGTGAAAAGAACATACATGCAATGACATTGGTGGATCCGTATGTGTTTTGTGAAAAGAACATACATGCAATGACATTGGTGGATCCGTATGTGGTTTATTAAAAGAACATACATGCAATGACACTAGGGGATCCATATGTGGTTTATGAGAAGAACACACATGCAATGACACTGGTTGATCCAAATGTAGTTTGTGAAAAGAACACACATGCAATGACTCTAGTGGATCCATGTGTGGTTTCTGAAAACAACAGACATGCAATGACACTGGTGTATCCATATGTGGTTTATGAAAATAACATGCATCTTGTGACTCTAGCTGTAGTTTATTAAAAGAACACACATGCAATGACACTAGGGGATCCATACGTGGTTTATGAGAAGAACACACATGCAATGACACTGGTAGATCCTTATGTGGTTTGTGAAAATAGCAGACATGCAATGACTGGTGTATCTATATGTGGTTTGTGAAAAGAACAGAGATGCAATGACACTGGTGGATCCATGTGGTTTGTGAAAAGAACAGGCATGCAATGACTCCAGCTGTGGTTAACAAAAATAACCCACGTTTCAATGACATTAGTGGATCCATATGTGGTTTGTTAAAAACACACATACAATGACTCTGGTGGATACATATGTGGTTTGTGAAAAGAACAGACATGCAATGACACTGGTGGATCCATATGTGGTTTGTGAAAAGATTAGACATGCAATGACACTGGTGGATCCATATGTGGTTTATGAAAAGAACTTACATCCAGTGACACTGGTGGATCCATATGTGGTTTGTGAAAAGAACACACATGAAATGACTCTATCTGTGGTTAATGAAAAGAACACACATGCAATGACACTAGCGGATCCATATGTGGTTTATGATAACAACACACATGAAATGACACTGGTGGATACATATGTGATTTATGAAGAGAACACAAATGAAGTGAATTTAGTTGTCGTTTATTAAAAGAACACACATGCAATGACAATGGTGGATCCATGTGGTATATGAAACGAACACACATGCAATGTCACTCGTGGATCCATATGTGGTTTGTGAAAAGATTAGACATGCAATTACTCTAGCTGTGGTCTATGAATATAACAGACATACAATGACACTGGTGTATCCATATGTGGTTTGTGAAGAGATCAGACATGCAATGACTCTGCTAGATCCATATGTGGTTTATGAAAAGAACACACATGCAATGAAACTGGTGGATCCATATGTGGTTTGTGAAAAGAACATACATCCAATGACTCTTGTTGATCCATATGTGGTTTATGAAAAGAACATACACGCAATGACACTCATGGATTCATATGTGGTTTCTGAAAAGATCAGACATGCAATGACACTGGTGGATCCATATGTGGTTTACGAAAACAACACACATCCAGTGACACTGGTGGATCCATATGTGGTTTGTGAAAAGAACACACATGAAATGACTCTAGATGTGGTTAATGAAAAGAACACACATGCAATGACACTATCTGTGGTTTATTGAAAGAACACACATGCAATGAAACTGGTGGATCTATGTGGTTTGTGAAAAGAATATGCCTTCAATGACTCTAGCTATGGTTAATGAAAAGAACACACATTTCAATGACACTGGTGGATGCATATGTGGTTTTTGAAAATTACATACATGCAATGGATCTGGTGGATCCATAGGTGGTTTGTTAGAAGAACAGACATGCAATGACTCTAGCTGTGGATCGATATGTGGTTTGTGAAAAGATCAGACATGCAATGACTCTGGTGGATCCATATGTGGTTTATGAAAAGAACACACATCCAGGGACACTAGTGGATCCATATGTGGTTTGTGAAAAGAACACACATGAAATGACTCTATCTGTGGTTAATGAAAAGAACACACATGCAATGACTCTGGTGGATCCATATGTTGTTTGTAAAAAGAACAAACATGCAATGACACTGGTGGATCCATATGTGGTTTGTGAAAAGATCAGACATGCAATGAGACTGGTGGATCCATATGTGGTTTATGAAAAGAACACACATCCAGGGACACTAGTGGATCCATATGTGGTTTGTGAAAAGAACACACATGAAATGACTCTATCTGTGGTTAATGAAAAGAACACACATGCAATGACACTAGGGGATCCATATGTGGTTTATGATAAGAACACACATGAAATGACACTGGTGGATACATATGTGATTTATGAAGAGAACACACATGCAGTGAATTTAGTTGTCGTTTCTTAAAAGAACACACATGCAATGACAATGGTGGATCCATCTGGTATATGAAACGAACACACATGAAATGTCAGTGGTGGATCCATATGTGGTTTGTGAAAACATTAGACGTGCAATTACTCTAGCCGTGGTCTATGAATATAACAGACATGCAATGACACTGGTGTATCCATATGTGGTTTGGGAAGAGATCAGACATGCAATGACTCTGCTGGATCCATATGTGGTTTATGAAAAGAACACACATGGAATGACACTGGTGGATCCATATGTGGTTTGTGAAAAGAACATACAGGCAATGACTCTGGTGGATCCATATGTGGTTTATGAAAAGAACAGACATGCAATTACTCTAGCTATGGTCTATGAAAAGAACAGACATGCAATGACACTGGTGGATCCACATGTGGTTTGTGAAGAGATCAAACATGCAATGACTCTGGTGGATCCATATGTGGTTTATGAAAAGAACACACATGCAATGACATTGGTGGATCCATATGTGGTTTGCGAAAACAACACACATGCAATGACTCTGGTGGATCCATATGTTGTTTGTAAAAAGAACAAACATGCAATGACACTGGTGGATCCATATGTGGTTTGTGAAAAGATCAGACATGCAATGAGACTGGTGGATCCATATGTGGTTTATGAAAAGAACACACATCTAGTGACACTGGTGGATCCATATGTACTTTGTGAGAAGAACACACATGAAATGACTCTAGCTGTGGTTAATGAAAAGAACACCCATGCAATGACACCAGGGGATCCATATGTGGTTTATGAGTAGAACACACATACAATGACACTAGTGGATCCATATGTGGTTTGGGAAAAGAACACACATGCAATGACTCTGGTGGATCCATATGTGGTTTGTGAAAAGAACAGACATGGAATGACACTGGTGGATCCATATGTGGTTTGTGAAAACATCAGACATGCAATGACTCTGGTGGATCCATATGTGGTTTGTGAAAATAACACACATGCAATGACTCTGGTGAATCCATATGTGGTTTGTGAAAACAACAGACATGCAATGACACTGGTGGATCCATGTGGTTTGTGAAAAGAATAGGCATGCAATGACTCTAGCTGTGGTGAATAAAAAGAACACATATTTCAATGACACTGGTGGATCCATATGTGGTTTGTGAAAAGAACACACATGGAATGACACTGGTCGATCCATATGTGGTTTATGAAGAGAACACACATCCAATGACTATAGCGATGGCGTCTTTCTCGGCGGGATGGAGCGACATTGCTCCAGTTATGCGTAGTTCTGCGATGTTATCCTGATGATCCGATTCTTGAATAATTGTCTTCCCTGTGTTCGGGGTGATGATACTGCGCCCGAACGTAATGGGATCTTACGTCAGCCCATGCCGGATCTGTGCGACATTGGTCAGAATCTGAGACCAGTTTTTGACTTCCGGACAGGGCGACCTTTTGCTGCTCCAGTCCCTTGTTGAGTAGCTTAATACCAAACGGATTTCCTCTGGTCCTGGATTAGCCGATAAAATTTCTCGGGCTGCCACGGTATTCTGTAGTGGGGTTGGGTATACCCAATCTCCGTTGCTGTCTTTCCGTGGCTTCCCCATCTCATCCCAAAAAGGACGGTACGGACACGTGGGAATTGGTCACCATTGGTGTGACGCTTCCGTGTCTTCTGATGCAACCGAGACATGTAGTCCTTAGTTGACATGCGTTTCTTCTCCACCTCGATGTTTTTGGCTTCATCGAGGATTTGTTGACGATGCGCTTCTAGGGCTTGCGCCCTTTCGTCCAGCTCATCCGCAGTAAGTTCTGGAGCTGTAGGGATAGGTGTGGTTAATGCGGCATCGATGAGTTTACGCGCACCTTCGGTGATCACGTGTCCATCCATCGATGCTTATTTTTTCGGCTCTTCTGGGATAAGTGCTCCATCCGAGTCTTCCTCGTATTCCTCGGCGATCACCTCCTCTGTGAGAGGGTCTTTTGCCGGGGTCTTGTTCTTCTTGTTCTTCTTCTTTGCCTTCTTGGCAGCGCCGGTAGCAAAGACGGCTTTGGGTCCGTTTCCCGGAGTCAAGCTCTGATCGGTACTTTCGGACATCTGGACCTCGGGATTATCTCCGACGTCCAGGTCATCCTGCACTTTGGGGGAGTGTTCCCCGGATCCTTCATCCATGGCTTCTCCTTCTTCTGCAGCTTTGGAGTTGTACTCCTCTTCATATTCCGCGGAGAACTTTCGGAAATCTGCCGACGTCATTTACTCATCCGAGGATGCGGGAACGTCGGCGTTTGTTCCAATTGCCTCCAGCACAGAGTCGGTGTTTTCTCCAGCATTGACAGAGCCAGATCCGGATCCTACGTATCCGACGAAGTGCGACGCATGCTTCCTGAGGTACCTGCGGCTTTCGCGATCAGCCATGTCAAAACTTGTAGCATCCCACATGTCTAACATCTGTAATGCTACATGGTCTAATAATAAAATGCTACTTCCTACATATAATTGTTGCATCATAATTATATCATGCTCATGTCATCATGCCACCTTGCATTTGAGCATCATATAAAACCATTTTCATTTGGTTCTTATCTCATATGAACTATTAATTGTATTTGCCTCTTGATATATTGTATTTGGTTCTTGATAAATGCTTGATGCCCAAGTTGAGTTGGGAGCATATCTTTTATTAACACCACCACCTTTTCTTGTCCCCACCCCTTTAAATCTACCATCCAACTATATGTGAGCTTGGCATTTTATTTGGGTTTACCTCTAGCTCATGTGGGTTGGGATGGATCCACTTCTACTTCCACATGCTTCCATGTATGCATCATGTTGTTTTCACAATGTTGATATGTGGAGAGCCACATGGCCACCTTTGCATGTTACGTGAGTATTTTCTTGTCTAGCTTCCATATGTTTTGGTTTGGAGTATTTGATCATGTATGAATATAATTATGGCTATCTACTTACCTAGTGGAAAATACACACTAGCATGCCCACATTATATTCAAATATGAGCATGTGCATCTATTCTACTTGGGACACAACTCCTTCTTTTTTGCTTGGCCTTAATTCCATGTTTTGGGAGTGCATGTGTTAACAAATTCCATGGTCATCCACAATTGTTTTCACAATAATAAATATGGCATTTACTAATTATGCATGGGCCATGCAAGATCATCTTCTTTTCTTTTTCTTTGGTTTATTCGGTTTGAGTGGGGCATGGGTATTTCTCCCATTACCCAACTTAGTTTTTCTCTCCCTCTCTTCATCTATTTGAAACCATCCCCTAAACCTAACTTCCACCACCATCTTAATGCATCATGCATGCATGGAGGTGATATTTCTTGTACCATGAAAAAGAAACCCTACATCTTCCTATTACTCTTTTCTTTTCCTTGGTTTGGTTCTACTCTATTCTAGCCATCTAGCTTATTGCATGTGTTTTTACACATTATTTCTTTTCCCTACCTTTGTCTTTTACACATGACCAAACCCTAACCCTATCTCCTTCCCCTCCTAGCTAGGCTCCATGCCGAGCCACCCTCCCCTTCCTAACCGTGGCCACCAGCCTTGTGGCCGGTTCGATCCAACCCCATCCCCCTTCTACCTAGCCGAACCACCCCTCTAACCTAAACCTAGGCCAAGCCCTTGCTCGACATCCCCTAGCCGAGTCTCTCCCCTCTCTGTTCTACTCTCTCGCTGTCAAGGAGACCCCGAATCACACCTGCCCGTTCCCTCTGGCCCCAGCTGCAGCCACCCCAGCCCCCCCGAGCCGGTCTACCATGTGAACAGAAGGAGGAGGAGAAAAGGTGATCGCCACCTTTACACCCGAGCCCCCATGTGCTCTCCCTCTGCTCGATCTTATCTACCCCCTCTCCTCTCATACCTGGCCTCCCCAGATCCACCCAGGGCCTGCCCTTCCACCCCTTCTTCCCCACCTACCGCTACCCCCCTCTCTTCCATCTATGTCGGCCACCGTCGGCTTCGGTTCTCCACCACTGTAGCTAGGAGGCGGGCGAGCGTTGAGGCATTGAGGAAGACCGAGGAGAGCCTCTGGAACGTCCCCGTACACAGCAGTGAGGAGGAGGAGGCCGGTACACGCTGCACGTCATCGACACCGACAGCAAACCCTAGCCTCGGGTCGCCTGCAACGTCGCCGATCCGCTGTGCCCCGACCCGATCCAACCCCGCCAACCCACACCCGGTGAGCAGCCGCATCTCCCGGACAACCTCCCTCCGCGCGTAGCTTCCCGGGCACGCTGATCTTTTCGTCAAACGACTTCTGTGCACCACGCTCGCTGTCGTCGTTCCGTTGCCTCGCCTTAGTAGACTTACCTAGCCACGCAGCGCTTACCCAGCAACAACCCCCGCTAGCCTAGTTGTCGCCGCCGCCGCCGCGCGCGCTAGATCGTGCGTTCGATCCCCGGCCGCGCCTCTGTGTCTGTCGTGCACGCGTCATCAGTACCGTCAGAGAACGGAGAAGAGGAACAGGGACCCCTTCCCTTTTTGCAGCTGCCCCCTGCTCTTTTGTTTTCCTTAACCCGCGGTCCATCCAGGCCCACCTGTCATGCGCTATGTTTGTTTTAAAAAAAGGTACCTAGGTGGTTGGTTCCTCAACCCGCAGTCCCCGTCTCGGCCACGTGTCCGCTCCCTGTTCGCGTGCCCGCGTGTGTGTCCGCATAGACGCGGGTCCTGCTTGTCATCCTCCGGGGCTGGCTGGGCGCCCGGTGAGAAAAGTTGCTGCGTCGTTTCCTCCCCAGCTCAGCAGATGACCCCACCTGTCTGTGACTTGGGCTAGCTGCCTCTGGGTGCAAAAGCCTCTATTCTTTTCTATTTTATTAAAATCTTTTTTCAGAAATTGTTAAATATGTTTTAAATCCATAAATTAATAACTTTTTATTAATAAATCCAAATAATACAAATGATATATGTTTTTGAATCAGAAAAATGTGAGAATTTCAAATCTGCCATCCAATTTAATGTCTGACTAATTTAAATTTTTCGAAATTGTTTAATTGCAATAAAAATTCCTTTTCTTAAATAATTAATAACTTTAAATCTATAACTCCAAATTTGACAAATAATATGTCTAAATCGATCAGCGCGATGAGCCCGTTCTAACTATGCATTCCATGTTCTGAATTGAAGCATGCATCATGTCATTATTAAAAATCAGAACTGTTTATGGCAATAAAAGTTGACCAAATATTTAATAAAATGATTTATTCTTGTCCCCGCACCTCACCATGCCATGCTACTTTATTGCCATGTAAATTGTGCATCATTCATCATGGCATGCTTGTTTGCTTGTCGTATTTTATTTATATGCTTGTGCACTTTATTTATGTTAGCCTTGTTTGTTTGGTTCTTCTTTCGAATAGACGCCGAGCAGGGGAAATATTAGGAATCCCAGGAGTACTACCCAGATCCGTCTCTCGCTTCAACTGAGCTTCCAGGCAAGCACCAGCACATGCTTGCATAGATATAGTACCTATTGCCTCTATCTTATTCGTGCATCATTGAGTCGCGATTGCATTAAATTGAATCCCAAGTACTGCATAGCCTTTACTCTTAAACCCCACTGAAGCTTGTTCCTCAATCCTATGAGCCATTACTACAGGAGTTTTTTGAGCCATGCGAGTCATAGAACATCATGTGTAGGGTATGTGAGGGTCTGATGGATAACGAGGTACCTAAACAACTTAACCTGAGTAGTAATGGGATAGCTAATGAAAGCGGAACCGATGAGCAATATCTGCTATTTGGTTTTTCATGCTCACTTGTGTCCCGTAGGACCCCGAGTACTTGATTCCTGTTCCTTGACTTTCCGCACTATCAACATCTGGGAGGCCTTATGAAGCCCCCTGAGGCAGAGCTTGATTCATTTCTATTTCTTGGGGCCACAAACTAGTTTGGGGTTTTATTTACTATCCTGTACTTATGCCATGTTACTGTTTTATTACGATTGTGCGTGGAGCACCTGTACTGTTTTGGATTGCGGAGTGTTTTTGCGGTATCGACAAGCCTAGTCACACTTTCGGGTTCCCAGTCGTTTACAGCCATTGGCGCAAACCTTGGGTCCGTCTCGGAGTTGGCCAACTTCGTTGCGGGTTGCTTAATGGGGTGGCCCCCTAAAATATCTTATGAATCCTGTAATCGCTTTATCGTGAATGCCTCGTTGGGTTTTGAGTTGGTTTTTCCGAGGTTGATCGAGTGTGTGTTGCTATTTCTGCACCCCTGCAGGGTAAATCTTTCTGAAAGCCGTGTCCGCGGTTATGGACGACTTGGAGCACAGTTTCTCGATCATAGACAAGAATAACTAAAGTACCGCTTTTAATTTGACTAAATACCTGACTAGTAAATAGTGAAATACTCATGGAATGGTTGATAAAACTGCCAACAGATGGGTTGTTCGTCCGCTTTCTCGTTGGTAAGCGAGAAGGAGGATGGATCTGTTACTTTATACTATTATACCTGTTGTTTCTAATTAATGGACATCCGTCTATCATTGGTTAGGCGGATGGTTAGCGAGTATCTACATACTTGTTAGTTATTATCTTTTGCTGCAATTGTGTCACCCAGGTATATGTCCCCTTTAGAGGCATAAAGACTTCCTGAGTACCCCTAGGGTCTCACACGATAAATTGTTTGATTCAGATGAATAGGTGTATTCGCAAGATGGATACTGGGTGGAGGAGACAGATGATGTTGGCAACGATCACGCGGTGTAGAGATTCTGGGGATGGGGATCCGCGAGATCTGTGGGCGGGATGTGCTTACTTATGTGGTATCTTATGCCGATTTGCTTCATATCCGTACCCCGAGTACTTGATTCCTATTCCTTGACTATCCGCACTATCCACATCCGGGAGGCCTTATGAACCCCCTGAGCCAGAGCTTGATTCATTTCTATTTCTTGGGCCACAAACTAGTTTGGGGTTTTATTTACTATCTTGTACTTATGCCATGTTACTGTTTTATTACGATTATGCATGGAGCACCTGTACTGCTTTGGATTGCGGAGTGTTTTCGCGATATCGACAAGCCCAGTCACACTTTCGGGTTCCTAGTCGTTTACAGCCATTGGCGCAAACCTTGGGTCTGTCTCGGAGTCGGCCAACTTCGTTGCGGGTATCTTAATGGGGTGGCCCCCTAAAATATCTTATGAATCCTGTAATCGCTTTGTCGTGAATGCCTCGTTGGGTTTTGAGTTGGTTTTTCCGAGATTGATCGAGTGTGTGTTGCTATTTGTGCACCCCTGCAAGGTAAATCTTTTTGAAAGCCGTCTATGCGGTTATGGACGACTTGGAGCACAGTTTCTCGATCATAGACAAGAATAAACAAAGTACCGCTTTTAATTTGACTAAATACCTGACTAGTAAATAGTGCAATACTCATGGAATGGTTGATAAAACTGCCAACAGATGGGTTGTTCGTCCGCTTTCTCGTTGGTAAGCGAGAAGGATGATGAATCTGTTACTTTATACTGTTATAACTGTTGTTTCTAATTAACGGACATCCGTCTATCATTGATTAGACGGATGGTTAGCGAGTTTCTACATACTTGTTAGTTATTATCTTTTGCTGCAATTGCGTCACCCCAGGTATATGTCCCCTTTAGAGGCATAAAGACTTGCTGAGTACCCCTAGGGTCTCACATGATAAATTGTTTGATTCAGATGAACATGTGTATTCGCAAGATGGATACTGGGTGGAGGAGACAGATGATGTTGGCAACGATCACGCGGTGTAGAGATTCCGGGGAGGGGGATCCGCGAGATCTGTGGGCGGGATGTGCTTACTTATGTGGCATCTTATGCCGATTTGCTTCTTATCCGTACTCGGATCTTGTTTCCCGCTTCCGCTTGATACTCTGATGTTTGATGTATGAGGAGCTATCCTACACTATTATCTCTATTTAGGATATTTGGATCTTGCCGTATGGCATTGCAATATTTCTATTTCTTTTAGATGGTATGGCTCTGAGGACTGTTGTAAGGTAGCTTGCATACAGACTCACTTGTGTATGTATTTGATCTCTTCGCATGTTGCCTACGCCGCTCGCTCTTGTCCCGATGTTCTGGAAGTGGTTAGGACGGCCGACGGGTCTACACGTGGGTGGCCCCTGGGCCCCCGCTGTACTATTTTAACCACTTCTGGTCCATCTAGGCTCGAACTTAGAGCGTAGGGTCCGAGGTTGTTACAATTGGTATTAGAGCCATCCCGCCCTTCAGGGTCTCAGCCAAATGGTCGTTGTCAGTCTAGCAAATATTTTTGTAGCTATGTATACTAGGGAAAAACAAAACGTGAGAGTAGGACTGCTTCCATTTTTCTTCTTACCCACCCACCCACCCTTTTCTGGTAAGGAAGTGTAACGTTTTCAATCCTCTTCAAAAATTCAAACTAGGATTCACGTGTTCTGGGTTCCATAGTACCATAGGTTGTGTGTGTGTGTGTGTAATTCCTTGTCTATCTGTTGTATCCAATTGTTGTCACTATCTACCTTTTGGTTATCAACTGTCGGTATATTCCATACCGGTAGGCTTTTGTAAACCGACGCGATCTATCTGATTCGTTGTAAACCGACGCGATCAGTCTTACTCTTTATTATCCGACGCTATCTTGTTTGGGGTGTTTGTTTCTGTAGTTGCTAATCTTTAGGTTCATCTTAAGAAAGAAGGAAGTTGGGATATGTGTTTTACTTATTCATGTGCGGAGTAATGATTTGAGTGCGGGATGGAGTCGCGACCATACCACTACTTATATCATTCGCTCTTGTATATTGAATTGGTAGAGTTACTAATCTTAATTCGTTAAGTGGTTTTGCGCATATAGTGGTGTTTTAATGCCGAAATTGCGGAATTTTTTTATTTGATAGCTTTGTGTACCACACTCCTTGTTCAGTCGTGTGCGATATGCTTAATATCTTCTAGGTGCTTTGAACTTTGTTGATATTTTAATATCATCTTAGTAATTTGTATCCTTTAATCTTGGTTAATTCCATTTTAGTACTATTTTGGATTATTATTATTCTCCATTATGGTACTGACTTGAGTTTTATATCAATCACAGGATGGCACCACCACGCCGTTCTAAGGAGGACATACCACCAGAACTGGGGGCTGTGTTGGCAAGTATTGCTAATGCCTTGGGAACAATGCAACAGAACTAGCAACGCTTTGAAGAAAGTGTCAGGAGGAATGAGTTTGTTCCGCTACCTCCACCTCCCAAGCGAGGAGACATCAAGAGCTTTCTGAAGTTCAACCCGCGCCACTTTGAGGTGTCTGATCAGCCACTGGACGCTGATGATTGGTTGCGTGAGATGTCAAGGTTGCTGATGACTGCTGATGTTCCTGAGCAAGAATGGGTAAAATGTGCCACTCACCTTCTAAAGGGAGACGCAGCTCTATGGTGGGAGAATTACCTGAAGGCAAACCACTCTGGTTTTCAGCCTACTTGGGAGCAGTTCACTGGGGCTTTCAAAGAGCAATATCTGTCAGAAATTGTCATGGAAAGGATAAAGGAAGTGTTTCTCAACCTGAAGCAGGGCAATGACAATGTCAATACCTATATCAGAAACTTCATGAATCTTTCTCGGTATGGTGGCGATGAGATCTCTGATGACAAGAAGAAGCAAAAGAGGTTCAGGTAAGGACTCAATACATCTATCAAATATGCAACCACTCATGCAAGGCGAGGGTCTTTTCTGGAACTCCAACATACAGCTCTACAGGAAGAAGCAAGTAGGCAAGTGTTTGAGGAGTCCAAGAAACACAGCCGTGACGCAGCAAGCTCTTCAGCTATGACAACTCCTTCTAAGCGCCGCGTGTGGGTTCCTAATACCGCGCCGCCGATCTCGGCTCCACCAAGACCTTCAAGCTACGCGGCAAGGCCACCAAACTCCTTCACCGCGGCTCCTAGGGGCTACAACCACAACTACCCTGGAGCGCCTGGCGGAGTCCCTGGCTACGCTGCTCCACGTCCACCTAGTGCTTGCTACACTTGTGGGAACATTGGGCATCAACACTGGAGTTGTCCCATGAACAACAAAGCTCTTCCTCCACCACCTCCAAGACCTGCAGCAAGTTCTTCTATGGTTCATGCACCTCCACCGCGGGCTCTCAACATCAACACCAAGCCCGGGTCCACTGTTGCTCGTGCCAACTGTGTCAACGTCGCTCAAGCCGAGCATGCACCTAGAGTTGTGATGGGTATGCTTCCTGTTAACTCAGTCCCTGCACGAGTTCTATTTGATTCTGGTGCATCGCATTCTTTTGTCTCTACAAGTTTTGCTGATGAGAATGGGTTACCTATGGATCCTCTCCCTAAACGTCTAATGGTCCTTTCTCCTGGAGCAACAATGGCATCTTCCAAAATCAGCCATGGCAATCAAATTGGGATTGGTGGTTCTTCGTTCCCGACTTCCTTAATTATTCTAGGCAATTCTGACATTGATGTTATCTTGGGCATGAATTGGTTAACAGTAAATGCAGCTGTGATTGATTGTGTTGAACGCTCAGTTTCTGTGAAAATTCCTGAAGGCCATATAGTCTATTCTCCAAGTCTGACTCCTGCAATTCAGCTTTTCTCTTTGGCGGCTCTGAATGATGATGCTATGGATGCTATTCAGAGTGTTCCAGTGGTCCGTGAGTTCCCAGATGTTTTTCCTGAAGAGTTGCCAGGTATGCCTCCTGATCGAGAGGTCGAGTTTGTGATTGAGCTTGAACCTGGAACCGCTCCTATCTCCAAGCGGCCTTATAAAATGGGTCCTGCTGAGTTGGCTGAACTCAAACGTCAGCTTGATGAACAAGAGAAGTTGGGTTTCATTCAGCACAACACTTCTTCTTGGGGTAGCCCAACCATCTTTGTGAAGAAGCGAGACCGGACTGATAGACTTTGTGTTAACTATCAGGCTCTCAATGCTAAAACCATCAAGAATAAATATCCCCTTCCGCGGATAAATGATCTCTTTGATCAGCTAGCTGGAGCTGTGGTATTCTCTAAGCTTGACTTGAGAACTGGATATCATCAAATCAAGATCCGCAAGGAAGATGTTCCTAAAACAGCTTTCACCACCCGCTATGGCCTGTACGAGTACACGGTCATGTCCTTCGGTCTCACCAACGCACCTGCCACCTTCTCGAGGCTTATGAACTCGGTTTTCATGGGGTATCTTGATAAGTTTGTCGTGGTCTATCTGGATGACATTCTAGTCTATTCTAAGTCAAAGGAATAACATGAACAACACCTTTGGTGTGTCCTAAATAAGCTTCGTGAGAACCGCCTATATGCAAAGTTCTCCAAGTGTGAGTTCTGGCTGCCTGAAGTCACCTATCTTGGTCACATCATCTTTGCCAAGGGCATTGCGTCAACCCATAAACTGTTCGGACAAATGTTGAGTGGCTTCCACCCAAAAATGTCAAAGAAGTCCGGAGTTTCCTTGGTTTGGCTAGTTACTACCGTCACTTCGTTCAGAACTTCTCGAAGATTGCGAAGCCTCTTACCGATCTTCTCAAGAAAGGCAAGAAATACCTTTGGTCTCCTGCATGTCAAGGAAGCTTTGAAACCCTCAAAGAGAAGCTCACTTCCACACCAGTCTTGATTCCTCCAGATACATCCAAGCCTTTCCAGATATTCTATGACGCCTCCTTGCAAGGATTGGGTGCGGTCCTTATGCAAGAAAAAAAAGTTGTTGCTTAGGCCTCTCGTCAGTTCAAGACTCATGAGATTAACTATCCTACACATGACCTCGAACTCGCAGCAGTTGTCTTTGCTTTGAAAGTATGGAGGCACTACTTGCTTGGCAACCGTTGTGAGATCTTTTCTGATCACAAGAGTCTGAAGTATATCTTCACACAACCTGATCTCAACCTTCATCAGAGGAGGTGGATTGAAGCAATTAATGATTTTGATCTGACCATCAACTACACTCCGGGCAAAGCTAATGTGATGGCCGATGCTCTCAGCCGAAAAGCTTATGTCAACAACCTCATGGTGGAAGAACAACAGCCTCTCTTGTGCGAGGAATTCCGCCAGCTCAAACTTGAAATTGTGGATCAAGGGTATCTTCTGAACCTTCTAGCAACCCCTCTCTTGGAAGAAAAAGTTCGCTCCATTTAACTTGGTGATCCTTACACTAAAAAGATCATCTCCAACATTCAGCTCCCGAAGTATGAGTCCTTCCACGTCGACGACCAAGGCGCTCTATTCTTTGAACACCGGATGTTTGTCCCGAACTACCGGGGTTTGAGAGAGCAAGTTCTGAAGGAGGCGCATGATTCTGTTCTTTCTATCCACCCTCGCAGCACTAAGATGTACATGGACTTGAAAAAACAATATTGGTGGCCTGGTTTGAAACGATATTGTGCCAAGTATGTCTCCGAGTGTGATGTCTGCCGCACAGTTAAAGCGGTCCACCAGAAACCATCCGGTCTTCTACAACCATTGAAGCCTCCGGAATGGAAATGGGAGAAAGTTGAGATGGACTTCATAACTGGTTTTCCAAGGTCGCAAAAGGGCAACAATGCAATCTTTGTTGTCATCGACAGGCTTTCTAAAGTGGCTCACTTCTTTCCCGTCAAGGAAACAATTTCTGCAATTCATTTGGCTGAGCTCTATATCAATAGAATTATCTCTCTGTATGGGGTTCCTCTTGAGATCAGTTCAGACCGTGAAAGCATCTTCACTTCCAAGTTCTGGGGAAGTTTCCAAAATGCTTTGGGAACAAAGTTGAACTTCAGCACAGCTTACCACCCTCAGTCGCAAGGACAAGTTGAAAGGATCAATCAGATTCTGGAAGATATGCTCCATGCTTGCGTCATCTCTTTCGGCATGAAGTGGGAAGAATGCCTTCCTTATGCTGAATTCTCTTACAACAATAGCTTCCAGAAGAGTCTAAAGATGGCACCATTTGAGGTTCTCTATGGCCGCAAATGTAGAACTCTGATTGGTTGGTCGGGCGCAGGTGAAAGAACATTGTTTGGCCCCGACATTGTAACTCAAGCGGAGGAGAAGGTTCACATCATTCTCGAAAACCTGAAGGTTGCTCAAAGTCGCCAGAAGAGCAACTATGACAGAAAGCACACGGACATGGAGTATGTCCCTAGTGATCTAGTTTACCTTCGTGTCACTCCCATGAGAGCCATGCACCGGTTTGGTATCAAAGGAAAGCTGGCTCCTAGACACATCGGTCCCTTCAAAGTTCGTGGAAGAAGGGGAGAAGTCGCTTATGCTCTTGAGCTCCCTGAAAAACTCAAGGTCCATGATGTTTTCCATATCTCTCAACTCAAGAAGTGCTTCAAAGATCCCAGCAGGACCGTGGACCATGAGCTCATCAATCTCCAAGAAGACCTGTCTTATCAAGGACACCCCACAAAAATCCTAGAAGTCGCAGAAAGAAGGACTCGCAACAAGTCCATCAAGTTCTGCAAGGTGCAGTGGTCGCACCATTCCGCTGATGAAGCCACTTGGGAACGTGAGGATGAGCTCCGTGCCAAGTATCCTACCCTCTTCGTGTCTTCTTCTTCTTCCTAGAATCTCGGGGCGAGATTCCTGTTTAGTGGGGGAGAGTTGTAGCATCCCATCTGTCTAACATCTGTAATGCTACATGGTCTAATAATAAAATGCTACTTCCTACATATAATTGTTGCATCATAATTATATCATGCTCATGTCATCATGCCACCTTGCATTTGAGCATCATATAAAACCATTTTCATTTGGTTCTTATCTCATATGCACTATTAATTGTATTTGCCTCTTGATATATTGTATTTGGTTCTTGGTAAATGCTTGATGCCCAAGTTGAGTTGGGGGCATATCTTTTATTAACACCACCACCTTTTCTTGTCCCCAGCCCTTTAAATCTACCTTCCAACTATATGTGATCTTGGCATTTTATTTGGGTTTACCTCTAGCTCATGTGGGTTGGGATGGATCCTCTTCTACTTCCACATGCTTCCATATATGCATCATGTTGTTTTCACAATGTTGATATGTGGAAAGCCACATGGCCACCTTTGCATGTTACGTGAGTATTTTCTTGTCTAGCTTCCATATGTTTTGGTTTGGAGTATTTGATCATGTATGAATATAATTATGGCTATCTACTTACCTAGTGGAACATACACACTAGCATGCCCACATTATATTCAAATATGAGCATGTGCATCTATTCTACTTGGGACACAACTCCTTCTTTTTGCTTGGCCTTAATTCCATGTTTTGGGAGTGCATGTGTTAACAAATTCCATGGTCATCCACAATTGTTTTCACAATAATAAATATGGCATTTACTAATTATGCATGGGCCATGCAAGATCATCTTCTTTTCTTTTTCTTTGGTTTATTCGGTTTGAGTGGGGCATGGGTATTTCTCCCATTACCCAACTTAGTTTTTCTCTCCCTCTCTTCATCTATTTGAAACCATCCCCTAAACCTAACTTCCACCACCATCTTAATGCATAGGGCATGCATGGAGGTGATATTGCTTGTACCATGAAAAAGAAACCCTACCTCTTCCTATTACTCTTTTCTTTTCCTTGGTTTGGTTCATCTCTATTCTAGCCATCTAGCTTGTTGCATGTGTTTTTACACATTATTTCTTTCCCTACCTTTGTCTTTTACACATGACCAAACCCTAACCCTATCTCCTTCCCCTCCTAGCTAGGCTCCATGCCGAGCCACCCTCCCCTTCCTAACTGTGGCCACTAGCCTTGTGGCCGGTTCGGTCCAACCCCATCCCCCTTCTACCTAGCCGAACCACCCCTCTAACCTAAACCTAGGCCGAGACGTTGCTCGAAATCCCCTGGCCGAGTCTCTCCCCTCTCTATTCTACTCTCTCGCTGCCAAGGAGACCCCTAGCCACACCTACCCGTTCCCTCTGGCCCCAGCTGCGGCCACCCCAGCCCCCCCGAGCCGGTCTACCACGTGAACAAAAGGAGGAGGAGAAAAGGTGATCGCCACCTTTACACCCGAGCCCCCATGTGCTCTCCCTCTGCTCGATCTTATCTACCCCCTCTCCTCTCGTACCTGGCCTCCCCAGATCCACCCAGGGCCTGCCCTTCCACCCCTTCTTCCCCACCTACCGCTACCCCCTCTCTTCCATCTCTATCGGCCACCGTCGGCTTCGGTTCTCCACCATCGTAGCTAGGAGGCGGGCGGGCGTTGAGGCGTTGGGGAAGACCGAGGAGAGCCTCTGGAACGTCCCCGTACACAGCATCGAGGAGGAGGCGGTCGGTACACGTTGCGCGCCATCGACGCCAAAAGGAAACCCTAGCCTCGGATCGCCTGCACCGTCGCCGATCCGCTGCGCCCCGACCCGATCCAACCCCGCCAACCCACACCCAGTGAGCATCCGCATCTCCCGGACAACCTCCCTCCGCGCGTAGCTTCCCGGGCGCGCCGATCTTTTCGTGGAACGACTTCTGTGCACCGCGCTCGCTATCGTCGTTCCGTTGCCTCACCTCAGTAGACTTACCTAGCCACACAGCGCTTACCCAGCAACAACCCCCGCTAGCCCAGTGGTCGCCGCCGCCGCGCGCGCTAGATCGCACGTTCGATCCCCGGCCGCGCCTCTGTGTCTGTCGCTCGTGCGTCGTCAGTACCGTCAGAGAACGGAGAAGAGGAACAGGGACCCCCTTCCCTTTTTGCAGCTGCCCCCTGCCCTTTTGTTTTCCTTAACCCGCAGTCCATCTAGGCCCACCTATCATGCACTGTGTTTGTTTTACAAAAGGTACCTAGGTTGTTGGTTCCTCAACCCGCAGTCCCCGTCTCGGCCACGTGTCCGCTCCCTGTTCGCGCGCCCGCGTGTGGGTCTGCACAGACGCGGGTCCCGCTTGTCATCCTCCGGGGCTGGCTGGGCGCCCGGTGAGAAAAGCCGCTGCGTCGTTTCCTCGCCAGCTCAGCAGACGACCCCCACCTGCCTGTGGACTCGGGCTAGCTGCCTCTGGGTGCAAAAGCCTCTGTTCTTTTCTGTTTTATTAAAATCTTTTTCAGAATTGTTAAATATGTTTTAAATCCAGAAATTAATAACTTTTTATTAATAAATCCAAATAATACAAATGATATATGTTTTGAATCAGAAAAAATGTGAAAATTTCAAATCTGCCATCCAATTTAATGTTTGACTAATTTAAATTTTTCGAAATTGTTAATTGCAATAAAAATGCCTTTTCTTAATTAATTAATAACTTTAAATCTATAACTCCAATTTGACAAATAATATGTCTAAATCGATCAGCGCGACGAGCCCGTTCTAACTATGCATTCCATGTTCTGAATTGAAGCATGCATCATGTCATTATTAAAAATCAGAACTGTTTTATGGCAATAAAACTTGACCCAAATATTTAATAAAATCATTTATTCTTGTCCCGCACATCACCATGCCATGCTACCTTTATTGCCATGTAAATTGTGCATCATTCATCATGGCATGCTTGTTTGCTTGTCGCATTTTATTTATATGCTTGTGCACTTTATTTTATGTTAGCCTTGTTTGTTTGGTTCTTCTTTCGAATAGACGCCGAGCAGGGGAAATATCAGGAATCCCAGGAGTACTACCCAGATCCGTCTCTCGCTTCAACTGAGCTGCCAGGAAAGCACTACCACCATTCTTGCATACATATAGTACCTATTGTCTCTATCTTATTCGGCTGATCATTGAGTCATGCGATTGCATTAAATTGAATCCCAAAGTACTGCATAGCCTTACTCTTAAACCCCACCGAAGCTGTTTCCTCCATCCTATTGAGCCATTACTACAGGAGTTGTTTGAGCCATGCGAGTCATAGAACATCATGTGTAGGGTGTATGTGAGGGTCTGATGGATAACGAGGTACCTAAACAACTTAACCTGAGTAGTAATGGGATAACTAATGAAATGACAGCGGCACCAGTGAGCAATATCTTCTATTTGGTTTTTCATGCTCACTTGTGTCCCGTAGGACCCCAAGTACTTGATTCCTGTTCCTTGACTATTCCGCACTATCCACATCCGGGAGGCCTTATGAACCCCCTGAGCCAGAGCTTGATTCATTTCTATTCTTGGGCCACAAACTAGTTTGGGGTTTTATTTACTATCTTGTACTTATGCCATGTTACTGT
>OU342746.1:105786098-105802005 GCA_910589775.1 Avena eriantha | reverse complement strand
TGAGGAGCTATCCTACACTATTATCTCTGTTTAGGATATTTGGATCTTGCCGTATGGCATTGCAATATTTCTATTTCTTTTAGATGGTATGGCTCTGAGGACTGTTGTAAGGTAGCTTGCATACAGACTCACTTGTGTATGTATTTGATCTCTTCGCCTGTTGCCTACGCCGCTCGCTCTTGTCCCGATGTTCTGGAAGTGGTTAGGACGGCCGACGGGTCTACACGTGGGTGGCCCCTGGGCCCCCGCTATACTATTTTAACCACTTCTGGTCCATCCAGGCTCGAACTTAGAGCGTAGGGTCCGAGATTGTTACAAAACTTTTGATGGTTTCGAGGATTGCATCTGCGCTTTCGCCTTGTAGTATCATACGTCTTAGTGTGTACCTTAGGAAAGGCATGTCTGTCCTGGCGTCGTCAGAGCCGAAATCAGTGTCGTTGATATGCTCCTCCTGGATTTCGACGTCCACGGGTGGGTCGATCTGGGATCCGACTTCTCGAGGGAGATCCACTCAAGATTTGACTTGATCCGCTAGGTCTTCTTCAGGCTCGGATTTCTCCACTATCTCCGCAACTGGTGCAGGCTGGGTGGGATTAGGGTTTTCCGAGATTCGGAACTCTGCCGCCTCCGCGGACAAAGGGGACCTAGAAACTTCTTCTGCCTCTATCATCACCGCTTGGGTGGGTTGGGCAGGTTCAGCGAAACCGATGTAAACATCGATCTCGCCAAAAGACATGATTGTGTAGGCGGTCACAACCTCCCTTGCCGGAATCCAAGTCTCATCGAGAACGATGAGAGGGACGTCGCTGGCGTAGAGGATGCGACCGACGGCGATAGTCTCGCCGATTCCGATTCTTGCAGATTCCGCTCGGAACGCAGATCCGTAGCTCACTTGCCCCATGGTTGGCGCCAACTGTCATCGGATTGAGGACAAGTACGCCATGAGGGGGTCCTCGAGGTGTGCGGAAGAGAGGGGTGTGAGACGTATGGTGTTCTGGGACGGTGAGCACACAAGTTTACCCAGGTTCAAATCCGCCGGCTTTGGACGGATCCTAGTCCTGCTAGCAATCCGGTAATACGGAAGAGCCGGAATATGGGTTACAAGGGTATTGCCTGTGCGAGTTGAGATTGTAGACTATTGTGGTGTGCCCTAAAGGCTCTCCCTAGGACGACTTATATAGATATCCGGCCTAGGGTTTACAAGAGAGATCAATCTGGCTACGAGTAAGAGTTGGTTACAGAGTACATCTTGAACTACAAGTAACATTATGGGCCTAAGTCGGAAAGTCTTCTGGGCCTTCCCGTAGCCGGATTGGACTCCGTCTTTCTCCCTGACTAGGCCGCCCGTGAAGCAAAGCTCTAACCCGAAGTGGGACACCCAGGTCAGTGATGAACTGTGAGGATACCCGGAAAGTATATCCCCAACAACTTTGGTTTATTAAAAGAACACATATGCAATGACACTGGTGGATCCATGTGGTCTATGAAAACAACAAACATGCAATGAAACTGGTGGATCCATATGTGGTTTGTGAAAAGATCAGACATGCAATTACTCTAGCTGTGTTCTATGAAAAGAACAGACATACAATGACACTGGTGGATCCATATGTGGTTTGTGAAGAGGCTAGACATGCAATGACTCTGGTGGATCCATATGTGGTTTATGAAAAGAACACACATGCAATGACACTGGTGGATCCATATGTGGTTTGTGAAAAGAACACACATGCAATGATTCTGGTGGATCCATATGTGGTTTGTGAAAATAATAGACATGCAATGACACTGGTGGATCCATATGTGGTTTGTGAAAAGATCAGACATGTAATGACTCTGGTGGATCCATAGTGGTTTATGAAAAGAACACACATCCAGTGACACTAGTGGATCCATATATGGTTTGTGAAAAGAACACACATGAAATGACTCTAGCTGCGGTTAATGAAAAGAACACACATGCAATGATACTAGCTATAGTTTATTGAAAGATCACACATGCAATGACATTGGTGGACCCATGTGGTTTGTGAAGAACATGCATGCAATGACTCTAGCTGTGGTTAATGAAAAGAACACACATTTCAATGACACTGGTGGATCCATATGTGGTTTGTGAAAATAACACACATGCAATGACCTTGGTGGATCCAGATGTGGTTTCTGAAGAGAACATACATGCAATGACTCTAGCTGTGGTTAATGAAAAGAACACACAGTTCAATTACACTGGTGGATCAATATGTGGTTTGTGAGAAGAACACACATGCAATGACAGTGGTGGATACATATGTGGTTTGTGAAAAGAACACACATGCAATGAATCTCGTGGATCCATATGTGGTTTGTGAAAAGAACAGACATGCAATGACACTGGTGGATCCATATGTGGTTTATGAAAACAACACGCATGCAATGAATTTGGTGGATCCATATGTGGTTTGTGAGAAGAGGATACATGCAATGACACATGTGGATCCATATGTGGTTTCTGAAAAGATCAGACATGCAATGACTTTGGTGGATCCATATGTGGTTTATGAAAAGAACACACATCCGGTGACACTGGTGGATCCATATGTGGTTTATGAAAAAGAACACACATGAAATGACTCTAGTTGTGGTTAATGAAAATAACACACATGAAATGACACTGGTGGATACATATGTTTAAAAATGAAAAGAACACACATGAAATGACACTGGTGGATCCATATGTGGTTTATGAAGAGAACACACATCCAGTGCCTATAGTTGTTGTTTATTAAAAGAACACACATGCAATGACACTGGTGGATCCATGTGGTGTCTGAAAAGAACAGACATGCAATGACACTAGTGGATCGATATGTTGTTTGTGAAAATATCAGACATGCAATTACTGAAGCTGTGGTCTATGAAAATAACAGATATGCAATGACACAGGTGGATCCATATGTGGTTTGTGAAAAGATCAGACATGCAATGACTCTGGTGGATCCATATGTGGTTTATGAAAAAGAACACACATCCAGTCACACTGGTGTATCCATATGTGGTTTGTGAAAAGAATACACATGAAATGACTATAGGTGTGGTTAATGAAAAGAACACACATGCAATGACACTAGCTGTGGTTTATTGAAAGAACACACATGCAATGACACTGGTGGATCCATGTGGTTTGTGAAAATAATAGGTCTACAATGACTCTAGCTCTCGTTAATGAAAATAACACACATTTCAATGACACTGGTTGATCCATATGTGGTTTGTGAAAATAACATACATGCAATGACTCTAGTGGATCCATATGTGGTTTGTGAAAAGAACAGATATGCAATGACTCTAGCTGTGGTTAATGAAAAGAACACACATTTCAGTGACACTGGTGGATCAATATGTGGTTTGTGATAGGAACACACCTGCAATGACACTGGTGGATCCATATGTGGTTTGTGAAAAGAACACACATGCAAGGACTCTGGTGGATCCATATGTGGTTTGTGAAAAGAACAAACATGCAATGACACTGGTGGATCCATATATGGTTTATGAAAAGAACACACATGCAATGAATCTAGTGGATCCATATGTGGTTTGTGAGAAGAGCATACATGCAATGACACTGGTGGATCCATATGTGGTTTGTGAAAAGATCTGACATGCAATGACTTTGGTGGATCCATATGTGGTTTATGAAAAGAACACACATCCAGTGACACTGGTGGATCCATATGTGGTTTGTGAAAAGAACACACATGAAATGACTCTAGCTATGGTTAATGAAAAGAGCACACATTTCAATGACACTGGTGGATCTATATGTGGTTTGTGAAAAGAACACACATGCAATGAAACTGGTGGATCCATATGTGGTTTATGAAGAGAACAGAAATCTACTGACTATAGTTGTGGTTTATTAAAAGAACACACATGCAATGACACTGGTGGATCCATGTGGTATACGAAAAGAACAAACATGCAATGACACTGGTGGATCCATATGTGATTTGTGAAAATATCAGACATGCAATTACTCTAGATGTGGTTTGTGAATAGAACAAATATGCAATGACACTGGTGGATCCATATGTGGTTTGTGAAAAGATTAGACATGCAACGACTCTGGTGGATCCATATGTGGTTTATGAAAAGAACACACACATCCAGTGACACTGGTGGATCCATATGTGGTTTCTTAAAAGAACACACATGAAATGACTCTAGGTGTGGTTAATGAAAAGAACACACATGCAATGACACTAGCTCTGGTTTATTGAAAGAACACACATGCAATGACACTGGTGGATCCATGTGGTTTGTGAAAATAATAGGTCTGCAATGACTCTAGCTGTGGTTAATGAAAATAACACACATTTCAATGACACTGGTGGATCCATATGTGGTTTGTGAAAATAACATACATGCAATGACTCTGGTGGATCCATATGTGGTTTGTGAAAAGAACAGACATGCAATGACTCTAGCTGTGGTTAATGAAAAGAACACACATTTCAATGACACTGGTGGATCAATATGTAGTTTGTGAGAAGAACACACATGCAATGACACTGGTGGATACATATGTGGTTTGTGAAAAGAACACACATGTAATGACTCTGCTGGATCCATATGTGGTTTGTGAAAAGAACAAACATGCAATGACATTGGTGGATCCATATGTGGTTTATGAAAAGAACACACATGCAATGAATCTGGTGGATCCATATGTGGTTTGTGAGAAGAGCATACATGCAATGACACTGGTGGATCCATATGTGGTTTGTGAAAAGATCAGACATGCAATGACTTTGGTGGATCCATATGTGGTTTATGAAAAGAACACACATCTAGTGACACTGGTGGATCCATATGTGGTTTGTGAAAAGAACACACATGAAATGACTCTAGCTATGGTTAATGAAAAGAGCACACATTTCAATGACACTGGTGGATCAATATGTGGTTTGTGAAAAGAACACACATGCAATGACACTGGTGGATCCATATGTGGTTTATGAAGAGAACAGACATCTACTGACTATAGCTGTGGTTTATTAAAAGAACACACATGCAATGACACTGGTGGATCCATGTGGTATACAAAAAGAACAAACATGCAATGACACTGGTGGATGCATATGTGATTTGTGAAAATATCAAACATGCAATTACTCTAGATGTGGTTTGTGAATAGAACAAATATGCAATGAAACTGGTGGATCCATATGTGGTTTGTGAAGAGGTCAGACATGCAATGAATATGGTGGATCCATATGTGGTTTAAGAAAAGAACACACACATCTAGTGACACTGGTGGATCCATATGTGGTTTTTTAAAAGAACACACATGAAATGACTATAGCAGTGGTTAATGAAAAGAACACACATGCAATGACACTAGCTGTGGTTTATTGAAAGAACACACATGCAATGATACCGGTGGATCCATGTGGTTTGTGAAAATAATAGGCATGCAATGACTCTAGCTATGGTTAAGGAAAAGAACACACATTTCAATGACACTGGTGGATCCATATGTGGTTTGTGAAAATAACATACACGCAATGACTCTGGTGGATCCATATGTGGTTTGTGAAAAGAACAGACATGCAATGACTCTAGCTGTGGTTAATGAAAAGAACACACATTTCAATAACACTAGTGGATCAATATGTGTTTTGTGAGAAGAACACACATGCAATGACACTGGTGGATCCATATGTGGTTTGTGAAAAAAACACAGATGCAATGACTCTGGTGGATCCATATGTGGTTTGTGAAAAGAACAAACATGCAATGACACTGGTGGATCCATATGTGGTTTATGAAAAGAACACACATGCAATGAATCTGGTGGATCCATATGTGTTTGTGAGAAAAGCATACATGCAATGACACATGTAGATCCATATGTGGTTTGTGAAAAGATCAGACATGCAATTACTTTGGTGGATCCATATGTGGTTTATGAAAACAACACACATCTAGTGACACTGGTGGATCCATATGTGGTTTGTGAAAAGAACACACATGAAATGACTCTAGCTATGGTTAATGAAAAGAACACACATTTCAATGACACTGGTGGATCCATATGTGGTTTATGAAGAGAACACACATCTAGTGACTATAGCTGTGGTTTATTAAAAGAACACACATGCAATGACATTGGTGGATCCATGTGGTATATGAAAAGAACAAACATGCAATGACACTGGTGGATTCATATGTCATTTGTGAAAATATCAGACTTGCAATTACTCTAGCTGTGGTATGTGAAAAGAACAAACATGCAATGCCACTGGTGGATCCATATGTGGTTTGTGAAAAGATCAGACATGCAATGACTCTGGTGGATCCATATGTGGTTTATGAAAAGAACACACATCCAATGACACTGGTGGATCCATATGTGGTCTGTGAAAAGAACACACATGAAATGACTCTAGTTGTGGATAATGAAAAGAACACACATGAAATGACACTAGCTTTGGTTTATTGAAAGAACACACATGCAATGACACTGGTGGATCCATGTGGTTTGTGAAAATAATAGGTCTGCAATGACTCTAGCTGTGGTTAATTAAAAGAACACACATTTCAAAGACACTGGTGGATCCATATCTGGTTTGTGAAAAGAACACACATGAAATGACTCTAGCTGTGGATAATGAAAAGAACACACATGACACTAGCTTTGGTTTATTGAAAGAACACACATGCAATGACCTTGGTGGATCCATATGTGGTTTGTGAAAAGAACAGACATGCAATGACACTGGTGGATCCATATGTGGTTTATGAAAAGAATAGACATGCAATGACTCTAGCTGTGGTTAATGAAAAGAAAACAAATTTCAATGAAACTGGTGGATCAATATGTGGTTTAGGAGAAGAACAGACATGCAATGACACTGGTGGATCCATATGTGGTTTGTGATAAGAATACACATGCCATGACTCTGGTGGATCTATATGTGGTTTGTGAAAAGAACAGACATCCAATGACACTGGTGGATCCATATTTGGTGTATGAAAAGAACACACATGCAATGAATCTAGTGGATCCATATGTGGTTTGTGAGAAGAGCATACATGCAATGACACAGGTGGATCCAAATGTGGTTTGTGAAAAGATCAGCCATGCAATGACTCTGGTGGATCCATATGTTGTTTATGAAAAGAACTCACATCTAGTGACACTGGTAGATCCATATGTGGTTTGTGAAAAGAACAAACATGAAATGACTCAAGATGTGGTTAATGAAAAGAACAGACATTTCAATGACACTGGTGGATCCATATGTGGTTTGTCAAAAGAACACACATGCAATGACATTGGTGGATCCATATGTGGTTTATGAAGAGAACACACATCCAATGACTATAGCTATGGTTTATTAAAAGAACACACATGCAATGCCACTGGTGGATCCATGTGGTATATGAAAATAATAGACAAGCAATGACACTGGTGGATCCATATGTGGTTTGTGAAAAGATCAGACATGCAATTACTCTAGCTGTGGAGCCATCTGTGGTCTATGAAAATAACAGACATGCAATGAAACTGGTGGATCCATATGTGGTTTGTGAAGAGGTTAGACATGCAATGACTCTGTTGGATCCATATGTGGTTTATGAAAAGAGCACCAATGAAATGACACTGGTGGATGCATATGTGGTTTGTGAAAAGAACACGGATGCAATGACTCTGGTGGATCCATATGTGGCTTGTGAAAAGATGGGACATGCAATGACTCTGGTGGATCCATATGTGGTTTATGAAAAGAACACACATCCAGTGACACTGGTGGATCCATATGTGGTTCGTGAAAAGAACACACATGAAATGACTCTAGTTGTGGTTAATAAAAAGAACACACATTTCAATGACACTGGTGGATCCATATGTGGTTTGTGAAAAGAACAGACATGCAATGACTCTGGTGGGTCCATTTGTTGTTTGTGAAAAGAACAGACATGCAATGACTCTAGCTGTGGTTAATGAAAATAACAGACATTTCAATGACACTAGTGGATCCATATGTGGTTTGTCGGAAGAACACACATGCAATGACACTCGTGGATCCATATGTGGTTTGTGAAAAGAACACACATGCAATGACTCTGGTGGATACATATGTGCTTTGTGAAAAGAACAAACATGCAATGACACTGCTGGATCCATATGTGGTTTATGAAAATAACACAGATCTAGTGACTCTAGCCATGGTTTATTAAAAGAACACACATGCAATGACAATAGGGGATCCATATGTGGTTTATGAGAAGAACACACATGCAATGACACTGGTGGATACATAAGTGGTTTATTGAAAGAACACACATGCTACTACTCTGGTGGATCCATATGTGGTTTCCGAAAAGAACAGACATGCAATGACACTGGTGGATCCATATGTGGTTTATGAAATTAACACACATGCAATGACACTAGCTGTGGTTTATTAAAAGAACACAGATGCAATGGCACTAGGGGATCCATATGTGGTTTATGAGAAAAGCACACACGCAATGACACGGGTGGATCCATATGCGGTTTGTGAAAGGAACACACATGGAATGACTCTAGTGGATCCATATGTAGTTTGTGAAAACAGACATGCAATGACACTGGTAGACCCATGTGGTTTGTGAAAAGAACATGCATGCAATGACTCTAGAAGTGGTTAATAAAAAGAACACACATTTCAATGACACTAGTGGATCCATACGTGGTTTGTGAAAAGAACACACATGCAATGACACTGGTGGATCCATATGTGGTTTATGAAGAGAACACACATCTAATGACTATAGCTGTGGTTTATTAAAAGAACACACATGCAATGACACTGGTGGATCCATGTGGTATATGAAAAGAACAAATATGCAATGACACTGGTGGATCCATATGTGGTTTGTGAAAAGATTAGACATGCAATTTCTCTAGCTGTGGTCTATGAAAAGAATAGACATGCAATGACATTGGTGGATCCATATGTGGTTTGTGAAGAGGTTAGGCATGCAATAACTCTAGTGGATCCATATGTGGTTTGTGAAAAGAATAGACATGCAATGACACTGGTGGATCCGTATGTGGTTTGTGAAAAGTTCAAACATTCAATGACTCTAGTGGATCCATATGTGGTTTATGAAAAGAACACACATCTGCTGAAACTGGTGGATCCATATGTGGTTTGTGAAAAGAACACACATGAAATGACTCTAGATGCGGTTAATGAAAAGAACACACATGCAATGACACTAGCTGTGGTTTATTGAAAGAACACACATGCAATGCCACTAGTGGATCCATGTGGTTTGTGAAAATAATAGGCCTGCAACGACTCTAGCTATGGTTAATGAAAAGAACACACATTTCAATGACACTGGTGGATTCATATGTGGTTTGTGAAAATAACACACATGCATTGACTCTGGTGGATCCATATGTGGTTTGTGAAAAGAACAGACATGCAATGACTCTAGCTGTGGTTCAAGAAAATAACATACATTTCAATGACACTGGTGGATCAATATGTGGTTTGTGAGAAGAACACACATGCAATGACACTGGTGGATCCATATGTGGTTTGTGAAAAGAACACATGTGCAATGACTCTGGTGGATCCATAGGTAGTTTGTGAAAAGAACAAACATGCAATGACACTGGTGGATCCATATGTGGTTTATGAAAAGATTAGACATGCAATTACTCTAGTTGTGGTCTATGAAAAGAATAGACATGCAATGACTCGGGTGGATCCATATGTGGTTTGTGAAAAGAACAAACATGCAATGACACTGGTGGATCCATATGTGGTTTATGAAAAGAACACACATGCAATGACACTAGGGGATCCATACGTGGTTTATGAGAAGAACACACATGCAACGACACTGGTGGATCCATCTGTGGTTTGCGAAAAGAACGGGCATGCAATGACTCTAGCTGTGGTTAATGAAAAGAACACACATTTCAATGACACTAGTGGATCCATACGTGGTTTGTGAAAAGAACAAACATGCAATGACACTAGTGGATCCATATGTGGTTTATGAAAGAGAACACACATCCAGCGACTATAGCTATGGTTTATGGAAAGAACACACATGCAATGAGACTGGTGGATCCATGTGGTCTATGAAAAGAACATACATGCATATGACACTATTGGATCCATATGTGGTCTGTGAAAAGATTAGACATGAAATTACTCTAGCTGTGGTCTAGGAAAAGAATAGACATGCAATGACACTGGTGGATCCATATGTAGTTTGTGAAGAGATCAGACATGCAATGACTCTAGTGGATCCATATGTGGTTTATGAAAAGAACACACATGTAATGACACTGGTGGATCCATATGTGGTTTGTGATAAGAACACACATGCAATGACTCTGGTGGATCCATATATTGTTTGTGAAAAGAATAGACATGCAATGACACTGATGGATCCATATGTGGTTTGTGAAAAGATCAGACATGCAATGACACTGGTGGATCCATATGTGGTTTATGAAAACAACACACATCTAGTGACACTGGTGGATCCATATGTACTTTGTGAACATAACACACATGAAATGACTCTAGTTGTGGTTAATGAAAAGAACACACATGCAATGACACTAGGGGATCCATATGTGGTTTATGAGAAGAACACACATGCAATGACACTGGTGGATCCATGTGTGGTTTGTGAAAATAACACACATGCAATGACTTTGGTGGATCCATATGTGGTTTGTGAAAAGAACAGACATGCAATGACACTGGTGGATCCATGTGGTTTGTGAAAACATAAGACATGCAATGACTCTGGTGGATCCATATGTAGTTTATGAGAAGAACACACATCTAGTGACACTGGTGGATCTAAATGTGGTTTGTGAAACGAACACACATGAAATGACTCTAGCTGTGGTTAATGAAAAGAACACACATGCAGTGACTATAGCTTCGTTTATTGAAAGAACACACATGCAATGACTCTGGTGGATCCATATGTGGTTTGTGAATAGAAAATACATGCAATGACACTGGTGGATCCATATGTTGTTTATGAAAAGAACACACATCTAGTGAATCTAGATGTGGTTTATTAAAAGAAAACACATGCAATGACACTAGGGGATCCATATGTGGTTTATGAGAAAAACACACATGCTATGACACTGGTGGATCCATATGTGGTTTGTGAAAAGATCACACATGCAATGACTCTGGTGGATCCATATGTGGTTTATGAAGAGAACACACATCCAGTGACTATGGCTGTGTTTTATGAGAAGAGCATACGTGCAATGACACAGGTGGATCCATATGTGGTTTGTGAAAATATCAGCCATGCAATGACTCTGGGGGATCCATATGTTGTTTATGAAAAGAACACACATCTAGTGACACTGGTGGATCCATATGTGGTTTGTGGAAAGAACTCACATGAAATGACTCGAGCTGTGGTTAAATGAAAAGAACACACATTTCAATGACACTGGTGGATCCATATGTGGTTTGTGAAAAGAACACACACTCAATGACACTGGTGGATCCATATGTGGTTTATGAAGAGAACACACATCCAGTGACTATAGTTGTGGTTTATTTAAAGAACACACATGCAATGAGACTGGTGGATCCATGTGGTATATGAAAAGAATAGACAAGCAATGACACTGGTGGATCCATATGTGGTTTGTGAAAAGATCAGACATGCAATTACTCTAGCTGTGGTCTATGAAAAGAACAGACATGCAATGAAACTGGTGGATCCATATGTGGTTTGTGAAGAGGTCAGACATGCAATGAATATGGTGGATCCATATGTGGTTTATGAAAAGAACACACATGAAATGACACCGGTGGATCTATATGTGGTTTGTGAAAAGAAAAAAAATGCAATGGCACTGGTGGATCCATATGTGGCTTGTGAAAAGATCAGACATGTGATGCGCTCGACTTTCGACGTAGAGCTCGTTGGGAACACCAAGAGGAAGGTACGATGAATACAGCAGCAAGTCTTCCCTCAGTTATGAAACCAAGGTTTAATCGAACCAGTTGGAGCAAGGAAACACCCCAAAGGTGTTACTAGCTGAGCTTTCGCAGGGCGCACTACCGGTGTTTGTAGCAACGTGGAGACCTGCACAACACAACCACAGAACTTTGTCCCGAACTTGCGATGAGGTTGTCTATCTCACCGTGTTTTGCGGAAAACAAAGGATTAAATGTATCGAATGGAAAGAAGTAAAAGTTTGCAGAAAGTAAATACAAAGTAGTAAAAGATTGTAGATTGTATGTAAAGAAAAAGGACCGGGATCCATAGGTCACTAGAGGTGGCTCTCCTTGGATAGATAACATGCTGGGTGAACAAATTACAGCGGGGCAATTGACAAACACCGAGAAAGCAATACATGCATATACTAATCATCTTGACTCCTCTGAGACTTGATTGGGCATTACAACATAATACATAGACCGCCATCCAACTGCATCTATGACTAATAATCCACCTTCAGGTTATCATCCGAACCCCCTCCAGTATTAAGTTGCAAGCAACAGATTATTGCTTTACGAACTGCGTGTAAAGTAAACAATACGATTGTTCTATGAACAAAGGATTGTTGTTTTCTCCCTAGTAGCAACGACACATCTAGTACCTTAGAGATTTTGTCACTTCCCCAGATTACCAGAGGCATGAACCCAGTATCGAGCATAAATACTAACTCTTGGAGTTGCTAGCATCTACTTGGCCAAGATAGCTACTAACAACGGAAAGCATGCAAGATCTCAAATAACAAAGACATGATAGAATCAATAATCAATCTGAAATAGCATCTCAATATCCATCGGATCCCCGCAAACACAACATGTATGAATTACAAATAAATGATCTTGATCATGAACGGAGCTCACAAGATCTAAACATGAAAGCACAAAGGAGGAGAAACCAGCCATCTAGCTACTACATGGATCCGTAGTCCAAGGATGAACTACTCACGCATCACACCGGAGGCTTGCATGGTGATGAAGAAAGCCTCCAGGGTGAATTCCCCTCTCCGGCAGGGTGCCGGGAAGAGCTTCATATCCCCTGATCTAGGGACAGAGATGACGGCGGCTACAGACTCTTTCGTGGATTTTTGATCAGGTACTTAGGGTTTTCGTCCTGAGGGCAACTTATAGGCGGAAGGAGAGGCCGAGGGGGTGCTGGGGTCGGCCAGGCCACCCCCTGGAGCGGGCCAGGCCTGGCCGCGCGGCCAGGTGGTGTGCCCAGCCCCCAGCCCTTCTTCGTCTCGTATTCTAGCACTTGATCCCTTCCGGAAAAATAGGCACTTTGGCTTTTGTCGCGTCCAATTTCGAGAATATTCATTTTCTGACTTTTCTGGAACCAAAAACAGCAGAAAACAGGCAGCTGGCATTGTGGCTCTTGTTAATAGGTTAGTCCAAGAAATCATAATAAAAGTACTCCAAAGTTGGAACAAAACACAAGAAAGTGGATAAAACCAAGCATGGAACATCAAAAATTATAGATACATTTGCAATGTATCAACATCCCCAAGCTTAACTCCTGCTCGTCCTCGAGTAGGTAAGTGATAAAAATAAAGAATTTTTGAGGTGACATGCACCATCAAAGACTTGATCAAAGTATTTGCAAAACATTCAAAGCTGGGATCATAGTACTTCAATCATAACATGAAAGACAAAGTTCTAGCAATAAGCAAAGAAACTATGATGCCACATGAAAAGGCACAAACAAAAGATTCATGAATAATAATTCTTTGCAAGACGTTTGTTTGTTTCATATAAAGAAAACATAGCATAATAGTATTCAGCTTGTCCCTCAATAGAGTAGAAAATATAAATGCATAGGACACCTTCAAAGTTCATAAGAGTGACTAGATACAATAGTTTCAAACAAGCAATAACAAGTTATGCATCAATCAACTAGTCTTGGGACAATGCACATAGAACTAAGAATGGCCACTATGCTCTCAAAGTAGGTGCATAAAGATAGAAGGTGGAGACTCAATATAATGGTGGAAGAAAGGCCCTTGTAAAAGGAAGTAGGGATTCAAGTCTCATAAAGAGCTTCCAAAAATTATGATACTTAAAGCTTTCATCTCTCATTGCCCCTATCATAAGCATCTTGAAGGTGATTAAGGTTAAAGTGAACAAACTATGGTGTACATGCTTGACGAAGTATAAGTCAGAAATCTCATGTCCCTTGAATACGAGGGTCGCTCCTCATGCTACTCAAGTTTAGTCACCAGTAAGTTATTATCATTGTAAGTACATGTGTATCATTGAGAACCGCCAACGGGGTACCCCTTGGCCGATGATACGGAAGAATCCCCATATCAAAATGACAAGGCAAGCAGACAACGAGCATCTCATCATTCTTCTTATTTACCATGGGAATATGGTGCTTTTTTCTCTCTTTCCTCTTTTCATGGTATCTCTTTTTTTCTTCTCTTTTCTCTCTTTTTTTCTCAATGTAGGACTCTTTTTTTATAAGAAGAATGCTTCATAGACAGCTCATTATGGTTACGCTGCAGGTTTCCACCATGTCAGCATGGATTAGACCAGCGACCTAGGCGTTTCTGTAACACATATACATAACTCCATGGACTTACAAGCTCCCCTTTCATTTCACACCGACGACATCCATATACAAAAGAGCATGATATCAACTAGGTACAAGTACCAAGTGCAATGTTGAAAGCGTTCCCCATGAAAGCATGGTTCTGCTAATTCCCAACAAATAAGTGCAAGCATATACAACATAGAAGACATAATGGTTCAAGTTTATTAAGGGCAAGTAAAGTAAAGTGTGCAATCAAGTTCGTGAGAGCTTTAATCACTAGTTTTCTCATAACAAGTGGAAGGTAAACAAAAGCATGAATGTACTTGGAATAGCATAAGCTAGTAGGTAGGTATGGTGGACTCTTTGGAATAACTTGGTTTAGGGAGTTTGATGCATGAGTGGAACTCATACTTTGTTGTGGAGGCTAGCAAAAGACTGGGAGCGACAAACTAAGAGAGCAATAATGGCCATAATCATGCAGAGCGACAAAACATCATTGATCAAAGCATAAAGTGATACTGCAAGTTGAAAACTAAAGGATCATAAAGGCTATGGTGACTTGTGATAGTCATAACATGGTGTGAGCATTCGCCAAGTCAACCCAAATAAAGCATCAAAGGAGAATACCACTATACTATGCTTTAATATGCTAAAACAACGCATGATTCATCCAAGGCACATTAAGCAATCTCAATTGTTTATAACAAGTCATGCTACAACAAAGAATACTAAGCATAAAGCCAAAAAAATATCAAGCATGGCATGACAAAGCATAGGCCACATTCAAAAACAAGCTCTTTTTACCACAAAAGCATGAACTTTCCTACTCTTTTCCAAACCAAACCAAACTATTTGCAAACCAAAGTATGAAAGAGGGGGTCCAACCAATTTATTCAGAAAACTAAGCAAACAAAAGCAAACGAAAACGAAAAAGAAGACGCTCCAAGAAAAACACAAATGTGCATGAAACAATAAAAATGAAGCGTTTGGAAGAAACCTGGAATTTTTATTGATGAAGAAGGGGATGCCTTGGGCATCCCCAAGCTTTGACGCTTGTACTTCTTGGATATTTCTTGGGGTGACACGCGTGGAATCCCCAAGCTTGAGCTTTAGTCCATCCTTCATCTCGTTACTCATTCCTTCCATATACCTAAAATTTTTCCTTCATACAAAACTTCACACAATCTTATTAGCAACATTAGTGCACTTAAGATAAATAAGTCTCAAGGTTTAGTTATAACACCAAATAAACTTCCATTAGAACACTAGCTACTGTAGCACTTAACTCAAAAAGCTCAATTCCCCAAAGGAACTCATGAAGGAACTAACA